>BMAO01035259.1:0-48264 GCA_019973975.1 Trichonephila clavata
ATATAAGCAGAACGTCGAATTTAAATATTTACACATAATTTCAAGTTAGTTGTTTGTGATCAAGTCAATGTATTATGCAATGTATTATCTTTAAAATTCAGTGGTACAAATGCTGTACCGCAATTTATTCCTCATATATTTCACTTAGGTACAAATGATGTCCCAAGACTATGATAAAAGGGTTGGGAAGCTCTTGAATAGAAAGAGAGGAAAAACTACTTATGAATAACTTTCTCCTAAAACTGTTCTACAGCTGAGGTAAATGAGCAAAAAAATGTGCTATATAGCATATGCATTAAAGCGAGAATAAAAGGTTAAAAGTATGTCACAAAAAGCATAATCACTGTCTTCTTCGTACGTTTCTGAAATTTTATTTGTTTATTTTTTAAAGAGATTTAATTCCTCTTAAGCATAACAAAGCATTTTTCCCTTTTAAATTATAAAGTAAAATCTTTTAAAATAATTAAAATAAATTCAAGAAGAACGCTAAACACGCTTTGACAATAAAAGGGTAAAATTTTTACTCTATAAATTATCTACCAATATTGTGTTTAAAATCCGTTGAAATGAAAAATGTGATAATAGTAACTAATTAATATTTTTAATTTTGTCTTAAATTTTTACAAGTTTTTACAAAACGAAAAATAAAAATAAGGGAAATACTCTCAGGATGAAACCATGAGTGAAATTTTGCTTTTGAAAGTAAAATAGTAAATATAAAATTACAAAACACGTATTTAAAAAAGTATTACATGTCTTTTTCCATCACGGTGAAAACGAAATCAAAACAAATATGTTATACTTAAATGTCAAAGTTTACAATCATTAACTACAATTTTTAAATTGTTATTATTTGTAAATTTCTAACAAAATATGTAAGTATTTGCTCAATTTTTTTAAAAACCTAAATGTCACAACTTTTACTTCAAGTATATAATTATTGTTTTTATGCTTTAATAAGTTTTGTGATGCCATTTATTCTCTTATCAAGAAGTAAAAATGTATTAATTACTAAAACAAATAATCCAAACTGATATTCTACAAATCTATTTCCTTAGAAAAGTTCCTAAAAAATTATCCAAACTTAAGTCTCTATATCTAAATATTTTTATTATATATCTTTATTAATGTGAATTCTCTAATACTACTTGATTTGATGGGAGGACTGCTTTGTAAAGTATTCTTAATATCCTGTATGATATAGAGAACGGCATATGTTCTATTTTTACTTAAACTTAAAATTTTTTTATGAAATTGCTATTCTATTTAGAGTGGTTTAAGAAGTACGGACTTTGTGGTTAAATATCTAAGAAGAAATGTAAAAAAAAAAATTTGTAAGTCAATTCCTACTTTGAATGGATGAATAGAAAGTATTTTATTAACAACTGAAGATTTGAACAAGATATATATGTATATATATTTAATAAGAGAGTGAACGAATAGTAGGAATTGAAAAAACATCATTTGTATGCATAGTTATAACAATGCACAACCGATTTGACTAGTTTGCCTGAAAAACCGGTTTTCGACGCTAACGTTTGTGATTTCTTTAACATTTACATTGTTACAACAAGGCAGACGAATCAAAGCTCGTGCGGAAAGCCGGTAATAAATTTAATTTATTTAACTGATAATCAATTAATCCATATTTGAAAAAAACTGTATAACTACAAGTGCTAGCCACTACAAGTTAAAAAAATTGTTTAAACTTGATTGAAATGAATAAAATGTATTTCATTAACAATTGAAAATTTGAACAAGATAAATATATATGAAAATAGATATATATATATAGAGAGAGAGTGAGATAATTATAGGAATTGAAAAAAAATTATGCTTATGGTACAAAAATAAAAATATTATATGCATTTACTAACATAAAAATAAAAATTATTATAAAAAAATGTGTCAGGGAATTTTTTTTTGTATGAATTGTTTTTTTAATTCCTTAAATGTCAAGTGGTATTACAGTTTAGTCAAGTTTTGAAGTAGTGTCTCAGAAATGTAGTTTTTACTTTTACGAAACGATCAATCAAACACAAAAACTTTAATTTCTGTCCAGTACAATAATTTCCGAAAAATGTAGAAACTGTAAAAAAACTACTACCTAGATTTCAGATCAAATCATTATTATTATTTTTCTGTTTTTAAGTATAATAATATGATACTAATAAGTAGGTTTTGGTTCATTTCATAGTAATAACATTCTTTGCGATTTTGAGTTTAAAATGAAATTGTACAAAATATTTTACTCAAAACAACAGCTGAAATCTAAATGATTGAAAGTTATGATAGTAATTATTTATAAGCCTCCTCAATTAAGTCTTTCTTTCGTTGTATCGCTTCAAATATTTTTGATAAAAAAAAGTGGTATTCCACTCACAAATGCCTTATCTAAAATAAATCTATTGATAAGAAATCAACTAATATGATTAGATGCAATTGCATTGAATTCCAAAAAATACTAAGCTATGAGAAAGCCACTCTAAATCTCTTACGGATTAAGATTTTAAAAATAATTCTACTTTGAGTCTAAGGGTTTTAAACAACTTTAAAAGAGGGCCCAGAAAATTATCTAAAATGTAAAACTACATTCATTGTTTCAATAATTCTGTAACACATTGCTTTTTTACATCATATCTTTAAATGTGATAGTTTATGCCAAATTCAGTATTAAACTCCTTAAGATATTGATCTTAAGCTGTTTATGGAAAACGTACTATAAATTGGCCTAAAATGCAAATGCTATATTATTATTTAATTGTACTGATAATCAATAAAAATAGTTTCCATACTCTTAGAGTTACTTAATACTATTTATTTATGTGTGTGGTTATTTTTAGCATCCATTTGGATGTAATGTATTTTATTAAAATTGTCTGCATTTCGAATACTTAATTGCTAAACTTTTTCCCGAACATCTCCTGAAAAATTATGTAAATAAATACAGTACAAAATCATTTACCACGAAACTGAGGGGGACTAACTTATTTTTTCATATTAAAGAATTTTGAAAAAAAAAACATATATTCAATATAATTAAGTTTATTAGAGTACCTTTTATTTTTGCTTACAAATGTGTTTATGCTTTTAATTAATAAAAACTGTTCAAACATGTACGTAATTTGCTCTCTTTTTTCCCTTATTGTTGATAAAGTAAAGTAAGGAAAATCAAAATCTTAACAAGTTTCCCGTTTCTTTCTCCAGTTTTAATCAACAGCCTTAAAAAGCTCCATCTTCATTTTAAACCAAATAGCAGTTTAATTTTCCCCTGAGCACTTTAGCCTTGTGCTCAGTAAAAATTCTTCAAATATAGAAAAATATAATGTGAACCAAACTCACTGGTCTTTCCTCACACTGCGAAGTAATCCTCATCGAGTTTCAAAGACAACTGGTGAGAGGATTTTGTGTGGCATTTGTAGGGATGTAGGGATGAAGTTACTTCAGAGAATGTTTCAAAGCAAAGTTAGCCTCGTTTCAGAGAATGTTTCAAAGCAAAGTTAGCCTCGTTTCTACGAAAAAGGTGAAACAACCTCTCTCTCATTTCACACCCCTTTTAAATCTAGCCTACGTGGCTGATGTTTTCATTATTTTACTCATTTCCAGAAAGGGAATCTTTTCGTGTTAAGAAAAAAATGTATGAAAATACATAATAGTTTGTTCATACCGTTGTATTATTTCATGTTAATCGATATTTCGTCTTAAGTGTTTTCACGTTAAACGAATTTCAAAGTACAGTGGTGGCCAAAGTTGTAGACACTTTTTTAAAATTGTTATGTTTTTTTAAGTTTGTGCGCTTATAGAAAATGTTCCATTGCACAAAATGCAAAGTCTTTTGTATCTTTTTAAAGGGAATTTAATACTAAATTCAATTAAAAAAAGATTGAAATATTTGCAATGCAAAAAGGTATGCTACAATAACGATCGCTATACATTAAATACTGATGATAGCAATAAGTTATCAATGAGTAGTGAAGTAGCCATTTCCTTATTACAGCTTCACATAGGTGTTTCATTGAGCTGAAAATAGTTCTTTCGTCGTTATTAACTGAGCCAGGAATTAATTAGATTCTGAATCAGTTCCTTTTTATCTGATGGGTACCTCACTCGGATAAGACTTTTTAAACGGTGCCACAAATTTTCGATACGATCAGGATTAGAGCTTTTTCCAGACCAGGACAACTCAATGTCTTAGATCGGAATCTGTCTTTTGATTACTTAACTGAGTGGAAAGACGCAGAATCTTGCTCAAAAATAAATAAAGCATTCTTGGTAGCTAGATCGCTGATGGAAAGTAAAAGTTTCTGCTCTAGAATGATATCAGTGTATTTTCTGCCATTTAGTGGCCCATCGATGATATAAAGACGACTGATATGCCATCTGCTGATATGTAAAAATTCATACAACTATGTGGGTACTTCACATTTGCCCGGTTGCCGTCAGGATGTAATATTTCTCCTATTCTTCGTTTTACATAGTTTTGACCAATACTACCGAATAACGGTATCTTAGTTCTATCTATACAATACTTGTGATCACTAATCATTTCTCTAATTTATGCGTTTCTTTGACCACTGTATTCTTTTTAAGCGCTGCTATAAATTGAGATAAGGCTTTTTTTGTTACTTCTTACTCAATATTTTCTGATCTTCCTCTGATTGTTTTTGAATTGACAGAAATAACAGATAACTTCTGATGAACGTTGATGACATTCTTTATCTTGGAGACATAGTGTTTGTTCTTCTGTCATCAACAGATGGGTGCACCATTTCTCGACCTATATCCCTGCTTTGTATTTCATTAAATTTGTCTCCTGACATCTTAAACAAAACTTTAAGTCTTCAGATATAGTCACTGAACCACCTGCCTGTCTTGTAATTTTAATATAAGAAAAATACCTTTTTTGTCACACATCTCTTTCTAAGTATCCAATATACACTTTTATTTGATTTCATTGGCTTCATGACTAAATATCAGTGTTATCCATGCTGGGAAATAGTTGAAGTGGCGCTCTTATCCTGTAGGATAGAACCAGGTACCTTTGGATCCGAAGCAGAGTAACTTATCCACTACACCAAAATGATCACCATGGTGCGGAGGTAGTTACTGCTTATATAGATGGTACCGCTACATGGTACCGACTTTGCTGCGTCAAGTGAGTTTTGACGACTGACTTTGCTTGCTCTTCTTGCAGGTAGATGGCGCCACGACAGTTCAGAACGTTGCGTCTTTCTGAGTTCAGCCAGGGTCACCAATGAAGTGGCGCGCTTATCCTGTAGGATAGAACCAGGTACCTTTGGATCCGAAGCAGAGTAACTTATCCACTACACCAAAATGATCACCATGGTGCGGAGGTAGTTACTGGCTTATATAGATGGTACCGCTATATAGTCCTGATCTCGGTCTTATTGAAAACTTGTGGCACTGTTTAAAAATTCTTGTCCGATTAAGGTACCCACGAAATAAAAAAAATAATTAATTGAAGATATAATTGTTTTTTAGTATCATATAGTAACGAAGGAAGATATTAAAACTATTTTAAGCTCAATGAAACATCGATGTGAAGCTGTGATAAAAAATAAAGGCTACTTTACCAAGCACCCATAACTCATGCTTTCATCAGTATATTTAATGCACGTCGATAATTATTGCAATAACACTTTTTTGACATTACAAATATTTTAATCTTAATTTTTTCAATGAATTTAATATGCAATTATCTTTAAAATCATACAAAAGTCTGCATTTTTGTGCAACGTAACGTTTCCTATATACATACAGAATTAAAAAAAACATAACAATTATAAAAAGTGTCCACTATTTAGGCCACCAATGTATAAAGTGTGCATAAAAATTTTAAGCGCAAATCAATTTTGAAACAAAATTCTAATTATTCCTTAGAATTTTAAATATATATGCGTATGTACTGAAATTGTAGTTTTCAAACTCAAATTTTGTTATATTTTAACTTACAAAGGAAACAATAGAACATAACTTTTGAATAAAATTAATGACAACAGTTTAAGTGTAGTTGTATGACCGTGGTAGCCTAGTGGCCATGTTCATGAAGCAACTGGAGTTATGAAGTCACGGATTAAACTCCTGATCTCCCTGAAGACCTACTATGCAGAGGGACTGTGCATGTTAAATCTTCAGATGCTCTAAGTCCTCACTTTGACGCAGTGTGGAAGTTAGAAGAGCGGTTTGACAACTGAAGTGTCGTCCTCATCACTTGATTGTGGCTCAAAATTAAGACAGCAGCAATAGGCATAACTCTTTGTCAATCTCACCAATAGGCAATAGGCTCTAAGTTCAACGTTAATAAACACTCACTCACTGAGAGCTTTTTAATTCAATAGGCTCATTTCATGGTGGTCAAGTGATAAAAACAAACACGTGCTCTCTATTGAATTCAACACATGCAAGGGGTGATCAAATGAAAAGGTACGAAACGACACGGTGGGTACAAATATAGACTTTATTCAAAATATACACCATAGGCCTGAGCACAACGATCCCACTGATGAACAAGCCGCAGGATTCCTTGTTCCCAGAATTCCTGTGGCTGTGACGAGACCCAGTCCTTCACAGTGTCCTTGAGTACGTCGTCCGAGTTGAAGCGCTTTCCTTTCAGGTGTTTCTTCAGTGGACCAAACACATGGAAATTGCAGAGTGACATGTCCGGACTGTAGGACGGATGGTCCAACGTCTCCCATTGGAACTTGTCCAGTTCCATTTGTGTGACTCTGGAGACGTGTGAACGCGCGTTATCATGGAGTAGAACCACACCCTCCGTGAGCAGCCCCGGTCTTTTGTTCTTGATGGACCTGCGTAGGCGTCGGAGTGTCTCACAGTACACATCGGAGTTAATGCTTTTTCTGTGCTCGAGTAATTCTGTGCTCGCATCATTTGGACGCCGCTTTTTATAAGAGCCTTTGCTCTCTCCTGCGCATGCGGGCACCCGCGCATGATCCGATCCCAGTCAGAGTCTCCAATGGCATCCCGAGATATCTCGCTACATTCTCCCTTGGCGGAATATGCAAATATTTAACTGTTTCATTTTTATGTCGTTTCGTACCTTTTCATTTGATCACCCCTTGTATATTAAACTAATTATATTCTTTCCTCTTTTCGTCAAACTTAGATAAAATTTCAAGTTCAATAATTAGTTAAAGATGATTAAATGTTATCAAAAATTATTTTCTTCAGAAAGTTCTTAACAATTTTAAAAAAAATCTCATTTTCAGCATTCTTTTTTTTTAGTAAAATGAGTTTACGTATGTGGTTATTATTGTTTAGAAATGTATACTTTTTAAGGCAAAGTTTCTGTAAAGAGCAAAAGTTAGCAACAATGAAGTGCATGAACTGATTTGCTGGAAACACATGATTGCTTTTATTGAGTGACTATGACGTCACAGATAATTTTGAAATAATTAGTTTGAAACATGTGTTATCATTATCATCTGGCTATGACGTCACATGAATTTAGCCATTGATCTCAGTTACAGTTTTATGCTGAAATGGAATATCGAAACTAAATTCGTATTTCTTCAAATGGATGTATTTAAAAAGCGTTGTCTTGAGTGAAGATACTGCATTAATATAATTCCCGTACAGTCGATACGAAGGATAGGTATTTTTCAAATATCGGTTGTAGATATTTTTTATGAGGAGTATACAATGATTTTAATTTAATTTTTAAAATTATTTCTCATATATTTCAAATTTTAGATTTCGATATTGTGAAAGCACATACAATTAGGTTATTTAATTTTAATTAAATACTTTAACAAGCGGTAAGACAGAGAGCAATAGCCATTACATTAAGGTAATGCATGGTAACCTATACTATTATCTAACAGTACACTTTGGCTTTCAATAAACTTGTAACACAACTACGCAGCCTCTATACTTCCCTAATTCTAGTCCGGAGGTGTTGTTTTTTCTTTTCATAAATAAAAAGTCAAATACTTAAAAAACATGAGTAATTATCCAAAAATTTAAAGATATATTTTTATTTATACTAAAAAAACGCTTATCAAGCAGTTTTTGCAAGTGAAAGCAAATAAAACATACAGACCATATTTTGAAAGTGACGAAAATATAACTAAATATAATCAATTTTCATGAGTTTAATTACTTAATCCCGGAACTTTTTTTGTCATGTTTCCATTAATAAGAAATAGGGATATTGCAACTGTTAATTCAGTAATAAAAATATTGCGTTTTACAAGACATAGAAAGCTTAACTATACTTTTACGGACCTAAGAAATATTTTTTTAGATTCTGTTAAGATTATTTTAGTTCGAAATAGAGTCCACCTAATTGTAAAAATAATGCAGTCAACAGTTGAACTTGTACACGAACTATGCTAATTCACCAAATAGTTTATAAAACTATGCTTCTTCACTATCATTTTTCTATTTCAGTCTACTACTTTCGAAAACTTATCTAGTGCAGCTATTTTTCATTATAAAAGTTAATATAAGTGTTAGTATCTAAGCATCTAATATTCATGTTATTGTAAGCATAAGAATTTATAAGAATGTATGTCAACAGCATTCTTGCGGGATGTAAGAATTTACAAGATTACCACAAAACAGTCCTTTTAATATATTTTCCAAATCTGGCAATTTGGGAGTTCTCTAACAATCCAAAGAATTTTCATTACTAAATTTGTAAAACGTATTATTAGAGAATCATATTAAACATCAAGGCAGAAATTCATAGATTGCTTTATGTTTCATATGTTTTTTATTTATTATCTATTAATAAAAATGAAATAATGGTTTAGCTTTCAATAGATGTATATTAGATTATTACTTGCACTGTCTTTTTCTCAGAAAAATATAGTTTTTGATATATGTATTTCATAATCTTCTGTCTCTTGTGAAAATGCGTTATTTATTATAATATTTATGTTGTTTTATATTTATACCTATCAAAAATGTGGTACCATAATTTCGTATACTTTATATTCCAGACTTAAGTGTTTTTTTTTTCTGTTATTCTGTTTAGTAATTTATTTATTGTAACGTCTTGTTACAGGAGCTATTAGGGATTCTACTTGTTTTGTACATTGAAAATTGCTTACAACGAAACTGAAAGGAGGACTGAAATATATTTTCGTGATAATTTTTTTAAAAAAAATGCAAATAAAAAAAAGATAACACAATTAAGTTTATAATAATTTGTTTTAATTATATATATATATATGTATATGAATATATTCAATAAAATTCAATGACGCAGAAACGTTCACAAGAACTTAAAGATATTTAATAATTTTTTCTTAAAGTGTTTTGAAAAACTAAACATTTTGGTAACAGTTTTTGAATAATAATCTGATATCTTTCTTTGTATTGTTTTTTGGCATCATATTTTCGACAAATTGTTCGATATCTTCCGTTTTGTTATTCATTTCAGCATTTTAATATGCGTCACAAAAACTATGCATACTTTTCATGATGTTCTTTATTTCGGATGATGTAGGGCCAGAAGCTGCATTAATCATTTCATTTTCGTCTTTGGAATCTGCATCAGTGATATTTTTTGAACTTTGAACAAATTCCAAAATATCTTTGTCTGCCATAATTGGTGTTGTGCACACATTATCATCATTTAATGAATTCTATATATAATACAATAGGACTCAACTCAAACTCAGTGGCGCAACAGCCCATGAGGGCCAAGGCCTATTGTGCCCATCTCAATATACGTGACCATTGGGCGCTGGGGTGCATGAGCAGATGTTCCGATCAGGTGGTCAGCCTGAAGCGAAACCCCCAGTGTTTGGTCCCCAAGTAAGCTTGGTTCTCATTTTATCGACCCACTGATGGGATGAAAGGCTGAGTCAACCTTGCCCAGCCCGGGGTTTGAACCTCGGACCTGTGGTGTGGAAGCGCGATGCACTAACCATTCAGCCACTGGGCTTCAATACAATAGGACAGTCCAATCTAATTCATGTTTCCGCGTTTTGTTTATTTCCAAATGTAAATCTTTTCGTGCTAAGAGATTTTCGTTTCGTTTAATGATTTTCATTTTAAAAATGTATGAAAATACATAGTATTTTCTCCGGACCGTTGTATTATTTTGTGTTAACCGATATTTATCCTTAAGAGTTTTTACAATAAACGTATTCCACTGTATTTTTATTTTGATGCAGTGTTAGTTAGCTATAATTAATAATAAACTGAATTAAAAATATAGGACAATTATAGTATAAGGCAGACAGAAAGAATTTATGACATCTTCGTAAAAATCATCTCTATTCAGCATATTTTACTCGTCAAGCACCGATGCAGCAAGATAAATACCCCACATAATCAAAAATTCCGAACAACAATCAAATTCTAAAACAGAACAAGGAATGAAACATTATATTCTTTAGCAAAATCTATTTCTATTCAGTTGTAGAAACAGTTATTATTTAAACATTATAGTAAGGGATGATTTATAATTTCAAATAAATCAAACATCTACAAACGATACTCATCCTGAATAAATGTTCTTGATTCACAATAACCGTCTTTTTCACTAATCCACCGTGTTTCGACTAAATGATGGTGTATGGTGAATGTCCCAAACCAGGCATGGACGATGGACATAACATAATGCAGTCTTGCCAATATTGGCATTTGGCATATAGTTCAAAGATCCCAGTTTTTCAGCGAATATGATATAGATTATCATTTGACGGTTAAAGTTATTCGGATAATTATCTTGCTGAGGGCGTATCGAAAAAGCAATGAGTTCAATCTCCCCGAATTGGAGACCCTACTAGCAAAGGCACAGTTGAGCCATGCTTTGAAAATGCACTTAGCACATGGATACAATGTTTTAGGCGCCTTGAGTATATAATCTATACATAGATGTCATCTATCTAGTATATATTCATACTAGCTCGTAAACCCGTTCTTCCCATGGTTGAATTGAACAATTAAGCAATGTTGATTGAAGGATAAAGAAGTTTCTAATGATTTAATTTTACGTAAATTGCAAATTAAACAAAAAAGGCTGTTTGCATATTTCAGCTGAACAAAAAATCATATTTGTTAAATTTTAAATCTGTACGTCTAATAGCTGATATACGAAGGATTATTTTTATATTTATAATGCTCCCGTAACTCCCTAGTGGGTCGATTCTTGAAAACGCCTTCCTAATCTGATCTATGCTCAGGAACATATTATTCCGAAGTTTGTGTAATGAATGCTTAAAATAGTGTAAAAGATTTATATCTGGATGCTTAATACGTTAATACTAATTTCTGTTGTATTTATTTTATCTTAAAATTGTAATATTTGCAAGCAATGTCACGTCATCATTCCTTACATTAGAATGACGGTTAAATGGAAACATAGCAAAATGTTGAAGATAGAGCCAAGTTTGCATCAGTTTTGGCGACCATTATGGCAACTAGACGATTGATTGAAAGGAGCAGAAGTTAAAGATATACAGTAGCGCTACCTAGTGGGGAGCTGCAACAAAGAGGATAGCCCAAAACTTTTCTCCACAAAAAAATACATATACATGTGGGAATTTCCACATAGACGGCACTATAGAGGGTGCTGGCGACGCGAGCCACCAGCGAGCGAAGGGACTAAAGAGGGATTAGCAAGCGAGCGGTCTCGACGAGGAGGTAGGTCGGTGTACCAACGCTGCGAAAAAAAGGAAAGCAACCGGGATCTAACTGGCCGTGTAGGGACCAAGTGGCCCGATGCTGGAAGGGTAGTCATGTGAAGGTGACACATCCATCGTCTGAATTCAATAAGTTAACAGGAACTGTATAAGAACAGCATTACAATTGTGAACTGTGTTATGATAATTGTGAAGTGAAGAGACTGAGAAACTATTGTTGAATACGAGAAGAAGTATTTATCTAAACGCTGTCAATAATATATCTGTATAGTAGTGTGTAGTACTGTAATTGTCCACATTAAACGTTAGTATTAGTTAAAAACAGTGTAGTCAATGTGAATACCCCTAGAACTCCATGTCATAACACCACATACATACCAATTTTCATAGTGATCGATTGGATAGTGCTGGATTGAAAGGTGATCATATATACAAAAATCAATTTTTAATATATATATAGGTATACTTATAAAATATTATATCTAACAAACACGAAGTAAAAAAAAAATTATTTTTTTACATATTAGTGATCAGACTTGATTACACATAAAACGATTTTTTTTCTTCTCTTTTTGAAAACAAAAAAAAAATATGTAAGTGCATTAATCTAAATAAACCAATTGTTTTTAAATTGAGGAATACTTAGAAGGGAATATATATGTATATATAGTATATATATTAAAACCAAAGGGATTTGTCTTTACGTAATTCGTAGAAAATGGGTCTAATAGACTCAATCAAAAGGGTTAAAAATCTTTTATTCCCCCCCCCCCTAGGATTTATTAAGTTTTAATTCGTATATTTCAAGCAGTGAAATGATTTTATGCTTAAATATTATGCATAGCAATCTTTAAATAGGACCTGTGCATTTTTCAATTATTTCTATTAGTTCACACTATCCCTATATATATATATATATATATATATAATATATATATATATATATATCTTGTTCAAATTTTCAATCGTTAATAGAACATTTTCTATTCAACCATTCAAGTTCAAATACATTTTTTTAAAAAATTGTAGAGGAGGACACTTGATGTTAACTCAGTTTTTCAAATATTTATTCATTAATTTCATTTAATTAATGAATCAATAGTAACAAACAAAAATAATATTCCATCACCACATAAAATAGGAATATCGCTTGTTGTGTCCCTGTCGAACAATGGATAGCGCGTTGGGCTTCTAATTCAAAGGTCGTGGGTGCGAATATTACCTGGGATGGCCTAATTTTTGAGAATATGATTTATGAATGAATAAAGAACAAGAAAAATAAATATAATAGTTCAACAACATATATAGAAAGGGAAATCACGCGTTATCTCTATATAATTTGCCATTTAATAATGTCATTCTGTCATATGTATGTACATATTTATATTAAGTGTAAATTTTTACTAAAAAGTAACTAAAATATAAAATTTTTCTATTGACTTAAGTAGGAATTGACTTAATTTTGTTTATATTACTTGTTTAAATAATCAGTATACTTATTTCTATCCAAATATGTAATGCCCCTTTAAATTATTCTTCTGTATATTTAATAAAAGCATATAAAAACTTTTATATATTAATTAAACTAGGAGCTTATTTCTTACATGGAACCCATTTCATGAAAATGTTTAAGAAAATATATATTAAAGAAGTATAAAATATTCTCTAAGTTTGCCTAAAAAGTTTTATCTTAAGCAAAGTACTTTCAATGCAAGCTTTGAGTAATGTGTTTTTAATATTTTTTTGGTAACACGTGCATCTATTTCCTAGTATTTTATCCACTCCCTTTTAGTTTTTATACTGAAATATGATTACAGCTTGAGTACCATCATTTCGTTCTTAAGAATTCGAAGTAATGCACATTTACACGAGATAGACTTTAAACAAAATAGTTGCTTAATCATATGATAAATTCACAAAAATAGACTTACATTAAAAATACTAAACACAAAATAACATCAACTCTCTGCTTCTCAGAATAGAGTGGATAGAAAATAAAGCTAATATTAAATTAATCGAAAACTAGCAGTTTATTCGAAATCCAAATTAGATGCATCCAAATTTAATTCGGGAAACCTAAAGAGTGCAATTTTTTTTGTGTCCTAAGTGCATTTCTTAAATCTAATTAGGTTATCACTTATAAAACTGGAGACATCAATTTACTTCAGTTTGTTACGTTAAAAGTTTAGGAAAAATTGGACATTTCTAAAAGAAAAAGGATCGCTAGAACTTTAAACAACAAAACAATTTTAATGAGCAACCAGTGTAGGAAACAATGTTGTAAAGAAGGATTTCTGGATTCCCCTGCAAAGTCGAGTTTTTGGATCCCAAGACGTACTTAACGTCAGTCAGAGTTTGGGCTCTAAGAATCCTTAGCCCCCCCCCCCGCCATCCGCAATGCGAGGGGAGGGGGGTGTCTGTTACTCCACTGGTGAGAAAGAACATTGTCAGAGCATGAGCTTTAGAGTATAGTTCATGAGTACTAATCCCAAAATTCATAGAGATGAATACTGGGATGATAACGCGCAGTTTGAGTAGTGTGGTCAAATAGAAGATCAAAAGTTACGGCTAAAAATTATCACTCATTGTGTCGATCTAATCACTATTGAATAAAACAGCTTTTGTTAAATTAGTGATGAAGACTTAAATTAACCTGACTAATTATATAAGAGTTAGAAGTCAGAATTCTTCTTATACGCGTTCAAAGTGAAATTCTGACGTATTATATTCAACTTTTATTAAAAAAATGTAATTACAAACTACATGTGATTAAGAATTTTTAATGTCAATTTAAAAGGTGTTTTGCCACTTAAGGTATCCAACTACTCTAAAATTGTGAATTTTACACAAATTGACAAACAATTTTTTATGAGTATGTTTTATAGATCATCCATTAGCTTTATACCAATACCTATTTTATTATTTTCCTTTCACTGAAACAAAAACTACACTTGTTTTAGTAAAAGCTGATGCTATTACACTCTTAAAGCAAGATGTCATACTTTAAAACACGTTTTACTCGAAATGTGTTTTTTTGGAAAATGCTCAAACGGGGACAGCGATTGCTAAAAGAGTTTTCAAAATAATTAACTGAAATATTTTGTGTATGCTCTGTTTAATAGTAGAACAGTCACATATGTGAAAGTAATCACTGTTTTTTAGGCAATTTTATATAATAACTGAGATAAAGTGCTCTAGCTTTTGCGATGTTAAAAATTATCTTATGCTGGAGGTTATTTCGAAAATGTGTAACAAAGCATCACATCATAATTGAAAAATTGAGAATTTGTTCATAAACGTTTAGTACAGAAAGGGCCTCGTTTATGTTATTTTTTGTAAATATTTACCATTTCCTCCCCCCACCCTTTTAGCAATAATATAATTTATTTTTCTCTTCTTAATTTTACCACATTTTTCTTATAATATAAATATGTAAAAATGCAATTTCTCAAAATCACAAATAATCCCAATATGTCAATTTTTTGGAGAAAAAAAGGTTCTTGCGTTTTGCGCTTGCCGCCTTATGTTTCTTACAGATACTTTCCTTTAAAAATAGAAATTTCTAAACAATAATAATGCATATAAGCAAATATATTGAGTATGGTTTAAATATACGCATACAGTAAAGAATTTACTTTTTTTTATTTTATAACACTTTTTGGAGAATCTTAATACTTGGACATCTTAACACAACTAGCACATAATCAAAATTTTATATAAATTGTACAAGTAGAACAATGAATTCTTGTCTAATGTCATTTTTGAATTCTAAAATTACACGCGATTGTCTTTATCATGTGGCTCATAGTCTTTATCATGAATTTAGCCCATTGGCTTTGACATGCATTGTAATAAAACCAAATTTGTTTCGTTCCTCGCTATACATACATTCTCGAAATCGTAAGCAAATTGTAAATTAATTCGAATAAACATGCATATCAATTTTTTTCGTAATAGAATATGCTTCCAAAGAATACGTTTGAGGCATTTGTGTTAAAAATATATTGTATCCATGGAAAAGCAGAAGATAGGTTCAAGCCCTCAAAAATGAGCTAAATAATGCAATATACTATAAGTTTTCATGTTGAGATCTTAAACCATTTCACAAGCAATACACAGTGTATCATACAAAGAAAATTATCATTTGAAAAGGGGAAAGCATGCTACTTATTCTTGAACATAAGAAATTGGGCAAAATAAAATGAGTTATATCACGCTTCACAAAATGTAGGGCGCGTCCAGGGGGGCGTGAGGACCATAGGATAGGCACGAGGATATTGAAAAGTCGAAAACAGAAGATAAATTTAAAAAAATAATATTAATTTATTGAATGTAAATAAACAAAATACATCCTGATTTTTAAAAAAAGCGTTTACACTGATATAACACATTTATAAATGAATCAGTACTTTACAATGTATTTTATAATTAATTTGGCAATACTAACTTAAGGATAAGTTTTCTAATTATCAGTGGCCCAACGGGTTTTTCATATGTAAAATTATTTGAAACATTAACTCTTATCTTAATATTTTGTACATTTGTATAATGTATCCCTTAACTGCTGATAAAAAATTACGTGATTCGCTCCCTAATGCCACCGTTTTGCACGTATGCAAACGTATGTGCTGTATTGGGGCAATGGGGGAGGAAACATGGAATATATAACAAAATCCTCTGAAATAAGTAAATCCTTCGCAAACACACACTGTCAAGTTCATTTTATTGCATTCCAGAGCCCTCGGAATAATTTTATGGATATCAGTGAACAGAGAAGTTTGTATTTCGAAAAAACGTATATATACGTCCAGGGCAATTTACCCACTGGCTGAGCGAGACATTTATAGAAGACGCTTAAGAGGTTAAAGCCGCATTGTAGCTTAACTTCAAAGTATAGTATTATTGAATTCAATGCATTGTTATTGTATGGAGAGAGGCGCGATGAAAATTATGATTGAATATTAGGTTGCCAGAATTGAAAGTTTGTGAAGCACTGAGTTACATATAAGGAAATTTTATTCGTTGCTATTATCTGACAAAAGACCCATACCTTTGCTTAAGACTGCAATACTACTGCTGTTACTAGTGTCTTGATCCAGCGTTTCTCAAACTGGGGGGCGCACACCCCCGGGGGCGGAACAATAAGGGGGCACGAGCATATTGAGAATGAAAGATTTAAAAAAAATTATCAATTTATTCAAAGATACCAAAACAATACACATTGTGAGGTAATAAAAAAACACATTTACAATGATATAATATACATATAAATGTATCAGTACTGTAAAATGCATTTGATCATTAATTCATCAATACTAAGTTAAGAACAAATTTAATAATTACTAGTGATTCCATGGACTTGGCATAAACAAAATTTTATGCAAAATTTTATACTTATCTTGATAATTTGTACAGTTTGTAATTCAAGATATATTGTAGATTTAGCGTCAAAAATATTATTATCGAATTCAATACATTATTATTATGTGGTGGGGGTGTCATGAAAATGATTTTTGTAAATTGGGTCGCAAACATTAAAAGTTTGAGAAGCTCTGTCTTGATTAAAAGATTCTCGTTTTTCATTGGAGAAATTGTTTCTGTGAATTCAGACAAATCTAGGGCTAGCTATCTGCTGTGCCAATATTTCTGTGGATTTAAAAATTAAAACAGTCATTAATAGTCTTTTCTAGTGTTCCGAATGGAACGTTGTATAATTATTTTAATATTTACTATTGTAAACTTGATATCTTGTCGTCTGCTTTGCATACAACAAGATATATTAAAACTATCAAATTCATGAAATTCTCACAAATTGAAATATTATTCCATTCCTATTCATCAATTTTACAGTTATAAAAATAAAAATAAAGAAATATTTCCTCTTTGAATTTGAATTGGTCGCGTTAAATCAAAATAAGTAGAGTGAAAAAGAATTAACGTTTTCATTAATTTGTGTTAAAATACCATCCTGTAAAAAGTTCGAGTAAAAAAATAATTGGAGGAATAATCTTATAGGTAAAATCCTATTATAGCTCATCTCTTAAAGGTTTCAAAGAAAATATCTAAGCGAATTTTCTTAACTTCCAAAATAACTCTACGAACACCAAATCATTATTTGTACACTTCTAAATCGAAATAGTTTTAATTAAAACTCGTTTTCTACTGTGGCTAGTAATTTCAAGTAAGAGGAATGAATCTTTTCAAAGATCAGCGATCAAAACTTTATTCTAAACACTATTCTAAACATAAACAATCGAACAAACGTCAGTGTTGCCATTCCCAAAAAACTAAATAATAATTGAAAAATTGTGATACAATTTTATTACTAGCGTTACGATCTGGAATTTGAAGTTTGTATAATTTGTAATTGATAAAAGTAAAAAAAAAAATAATGATGTATTTTAACAACCTTTTTTGGGAAAAAACCTTTTTCAAGCCACGCCAAAATGGCACCAAAGTACACTTTTTAAAGGTAAAAGCAGGGAAACCGGGTAAAACATGACATTTTCTCCAAAGTAGCAATAACAAAAAAAAGTTACGATTTCAGGAACAAATTTAGGTAAAATTCAGTTTCTTTGAATAGGACATTTTTTTTTAAAAATTTACTGAACAATTCCATAAAAGAATTAAACTTTTGAAAAATAAGAAATTTAAAACATTTTAAAAAGAAGGAATCGATGTTCAAAGAAAGAAAATTTTTTGGTATTGTGAAGATTTCCTGTATAATTTAGCTTTTAAAAAGATATTCAGCTCATTCTAAAATTACTCAAATGGCTTTAACTTAACACTACGTACCTTTCTTCATGCTCTTGCATCATGTGGATTATTTCCTCCTTTCAAACGGCATATCCGTTAATTGCCCATTTTTTAATCTCAGAATCATAATTCCAAATTGAGGAAATTTGTGCTTTTCAATAAAACTTCCATTTAAGCATTATTCAATTTTTTCGTCCTATCTTCGAAAAAACTAAACTTGCTTTCGAATTACTCTGTTGTTGTTTCAAATCCCCTTGGAGCAGGAAAGCCTACACCAAGTCCATTTGATCTTTCCGCATTTCACAAACCAGGTCTTGATCTTCAAACAACTTTCCCATGGAAATGCTCCAACAGTCCAGAAGATGAGCAGTGACAGGCAAAGAAAGACTTTACCCCCTGCCCAAAGGTCATACCACCCAGGTCATAACTTCTACAGCGTGTCAAGGTTGTCGAAAGAGCCCTGGATCACCAGGACTATTAGCTGCATACCAGTGGTGAGCGGGGGGTCGCCAAGTCAGATTGATTTTAGCTTTATGGAAGGAATGAATTTCAGAATGGCTCAAAACAGTGGAACTGAGGTTTGGGAGACCCTACCAGCCAGCTCATCAGCTGCCTCATTCCCAGGCATATCCTCATGTGATGGTACCACGAAAGATACACTTGTTTCCTCTGACCAAGCCTAGCCAATTTGGATATAATACCTAGACCAGTACTGCTCATAATCTTTGGCCAATTCTTCAAATATTGGATGAAGCTTCTGCTGTCTGTCAGGATCCAGATACTGTCCTTATTAGAGTGTAGAGATTGATTGAGAGCATCACTGATAGAGATGATTTCCGTCTAAAGACAGAACAATTGTCAGAATTCCTGATACTGATTATAACATCAATCCCGGGATGATGATGATGATGGATGCCCAGAGGAACCGAGCTCATATGAAGAGGGTTTAGATCTACAATCCGATCCCTCGGGAAGCAGACACCCTCACGTCCAGTCTTTATTGTAAAAAAATTAAAGTTCACATTTTACAAAATCCCAACTTTTTTACATAAACATAAAAAATAATAAAATTATCCATGACAAATGCACCAAAAAGACCAAAAGAAGTAGAAAAAAACAGGAAGCAAAAGTAATAATAATGTTCAAAAAACATGTTTCTTTGGAATCCAGCTTTCAGATGGAGTCACCACTTCCTGTTGATATTTTTCTCTTAATTGGTCCTTTAGTTTAATGAAAAGGAAATGATTCACAGCTCCGGAAGGAGGATTACTTTTTTTTGAGATATCTTTTCTTTGCTGATAAAAACAACCAAGAAATTAACCACAAAGTATACTAAAAGTTGTATCCCAAGAGTTAAACCAGGAAGCTGCAATATATTGTGTGAGAAGTAAAAAAATAGTTTATTGATTTAAAACAAATTAAAAAAGGGCAGGAAAACATTTGGGGAAGGAGAGAAGGAAAAAAGAACGCGTGTACCACAAAGGAGTATTAATATAATCCAACCTAAGGAATTTGATCCCGGATTGTAGAGGCAATTTTAATACATGATATTAGTTTAGAGTGAATGGAAGGATTTTTAACGACATATTATAACCAGGCTTTTTTAGTATTTTCAGAGGGAGAAACCAAATGTAAATCCTTAGTCTGAGAACATGCAAACACGTAATGGTCCGCTTCCCCAACAGAACCACAAAGACAATTGGGAGTAGCTTTTAATTTGAAGCGATGCAAATAAGAAACAAATAGGTCATTGTTTGTTAAAAATTGGGTAACGTAACTGGAATGGGGATTGATATCTAGACTGGGTTTGCATGTTACTTAACTATTTAAATTCAGCCGGCTGGGTGGCCTAGTTGTTTTGTCACTGGCATTCTGCACTTGAGGTTGAGGGTTCGACCCTGGCCCAAGTCGGTGGATTTTCATGATGGGGAAAATCGACAGCCGTATAATTATGCGGCATGTAAAAAAAAACCTTTGAGAACCTTTTTGGCTCGGGTAAGATCGGCAACAGTTCACATCATCAGAGCTAAGGTGCATTCCTCTGGGGAGAAAACTGGGCATCTCAAAATTACTTGGAGCAGTTGGTATCGCCACTCTAAAAAGTGTTACCATCACCTGGGGAATGTACTAGGTCTGCTAAGGTATTAATACTGATCCGAAACCGCATTGGAAAAAAACTGTTTTAATTCAACGATACGTTACGAACTTGAACTACTTTCAAATTTAGGAACAAATTCTCACAATTTACAGGCAGGGCCTTCCAGAGTAAAAATACATTTATTTTGGAACTCTAGTAAAATTAGATTTGTTTATGACAGATAAAACACAAAATACACATGTATAGCTGCAAAATAGCATAAGCTAACCATCTGTCTAGTAGTTAGCGATGCTGACTGCTACGCTTCAGTGTCTTGTTTGGAATTCCGGAGAAGGTATAAACGTTTGTAAATGTAAAGTGTGCTTGAACCGCATTCAGGCACTGTAATATCCGATGAACCGAAAGTCCTCTCAAGATGTTGGAGGAAATCCCCTTGATCCCTCCAGGATATTCTCCCATAAAATTTGGTTGGATAGAAGCCAAAATTTACTGTCACCTGCATGGATCTCAAAGATACGGATGACGACAGACATAAACTAGTCTTGCCATAATGAATTTCTTGGGCTTAGATCTACCGTCTATTGGGTGGAATTATGAGCAACAACACTGTACTTTAAATTCAAAAATCAAAGAAATATAGACCCGTAATTCAAATCAATAATCACCAAGTCTATTAAGGCAAATAAAACACAAAGTCTCTGTCAATTTGCCTTCCAATGCCATCCTTGTACTGAAGGCGAAACTATTCAAGGAGCTTCTGGTACTTTTTCGTCAAAGAAGCATTTTAAATTCGTTTCGATTTATCACGTTTGTTTCCAAAATTGGATCACTTTTGGGGACCAAATTTTCCCTAGGTAATACTTAGTTATCATTAGTAATAAATTAAGCTCTTTCTCTGTAAACCATCTTTACTGTACAAAAGTTAAGTCTGTAACAATATTTTAAAAATTTACAGATTTAAAAAAACAACCTGATCACACTTCAAAACCGAAAGTTGAAAACGAAATTTACCAATGTGTTGGTCTCTTCTGAGTGATTACAAATTAATTTTCCATTTTAAAATGAATTGGTCTGAATTATTCCAAACTGGAATCAAGAAAGAATTTTTTTACTTGACCTACAATATTTTGCATTTATAGTTAAAATAAGCAACATATATAGGCTTCCACATTTAAAATTTTTATTTTCTAAATATTGATTTTCACACAAACATTTCAAATCCACCCCCTTTCTAACGACGAAATATATTTGTTAATAAATAAATTTTCAGAATGCTAAAATAACTTTTGAGTAATAATGAGTTTGCATGCCAGATAACAATGTTTCTGGCTGATTTTGACAGATAAATTAATAACTTGGAGTTTTGAAGCTGATATGTATCTGCAGATGTGTGTGTGTGTGAAACTTATTTAACTATGCACTCACTAACAACTGTAGTGTAAATCTTATTATAACAGAAATGTCTATTTACCTGTTTTGGGAGCGAAATTTGTTTGTTCTTTACTGAGCTTTCCGATTGTTATTTTAGCTACGTACTTTATAAGTTGAATTTTTTTCACTGTAAACTGAATATTTTTTGTATGCATTTAATACTATTGAAAAATTAATACAGCGTTTCTCAAACTGTGGGTGCGCCTCCCTGGTGGGGGGCAAGCATATCGAAAATAAAAGATTTAAAACAATTAATTTGATGAAATGAAGTAAAAGAAAATACTTCTGCATAAGAAAATGCACATTTACATTGACATAATTTATACATATCATCTGGCGATATTGCGTCAACGAATATAAAAGCTTCAACACGTCTATTAGCTATCTGTGATTCTATAACCAAATAAAAAATATTTTGTTTGATTTGCTGTAATCCCACGAGAGAGATGGTAGATGTTTTGTTATATTTTCGTTTTAAACTTAAATTACAACTCTTTCAGAGAATAAACAACCAGGCCAAAAATCAAAAAAAATTCTAAGAAGGTAAAAACTCATCACTGTTATTAATATTGAAAAATTTTCGGTAGCTTATTGGTATGGTTAGTTCCATCCCCCCTCTTAAGTGAGTGATTATTTTCATTTAGGGAAGTTGTAAATAATGTATTTCTGTTGCGTTTTTTATTCATGTAAAAAAGAGTGTTATGATATTTGGAAAAGAGCATTTTGAAGGATTATTTGCCAAGAGATTTGAAGGATTACTGGTATTCTCAAACGAATAAAGCATAATGAAAAACGCTTAACAAAATTAATTTTAGAAGTAACATCCATATTTTTAAATTGAATACACTTCTAACCTGGGAGCAGTCACGCAGGGCACAGGTTTCTCCATTGGGCACTTGGGGTGGGCACCCACATTCGCTGGATTTAACCGGATCACAGAGCCCCTATTTGGATCCCGCATTGCCAAGAGTACCCGTAGATCTGCGCCTAGGGCCCGAAATGAGCTTAAACCACCGCTCGTGTTCTTAATAAACTTAAGAACACCGCTTGTGTTCTTAAGTCACGCACATTTGAAGCATTTTAGTTAAGTTTTTGATTGGATTTTTCTCTCAAATAATCAAAGAAAAATTGAAAAGTCTTTGAAAGTAAATAAGTATACTTTTTCTTAAGTTATTCACAGGAATTATGATTTTCATCCTACACAATAAGACTAATTATAAAAAAAAGATTGGGGTGACTCCGTCACCCCTTAACGTTCGTATCGAGTGTGCGCCTGCTATCGGGTTAAAACATTTTGAAGTCTTCTTGTTTGAATCATTGAGAACAACACAATTACTCTTCATATCCTATGTAGAGCAACAGAGACTAGACTATTTTTCTAATGATATTTATACTTTAAGAACTGGATGATGGAGGAAATGAATCTTATTTAAGTATCATTTTGCAATGTGTTTCAATTTAAAAATTATACAAAGGAAAAAATAACATAATAATTATCATATTACTTAAAAGTAATGCACTTAAAGTATATATTACTGATAAGTAACGTATACAAATTTTAACACTTATCTTGGTAATTTGTACGGTTTATAATTGAAACCGTGTTGTAGCTTTAGCGTCAAAGTACATTATTATTAAATTCAATACATTATTACATTATTACTGCATGGGGGGCCGTGATAAGAATTATGATTGATCATTGGGTCGCCAATAGAAAAAGTTTCAGAAGCATTGCCTTAATTCGCTCAGATCACACACAGTTAAAAAAAACGTGCATGTACTTTTTATAGGCATATCTAGAATTAGTAATAATCATACATTTTGAATAAAACGTATTGCCCTAATTATAAGAAATAATTACAAACTAAAATAATGTAATATAATATAATGTAACTTTGATATCATTACATAGGTCTGTTCCAGTAGATTTGTTCTAGTGCAGATACGGCACGAACGTTCCTTCAAGAGTGACTCGGGGAACATTTGTAAGATTTATTATTTATCCAACGTCCATCCTTAGCCTCTTGTCCATTTGGCGCCGAGTCTTCCAGAACCTACTGGTCTGATGCTATCACTCTCACCCTGATGATTGGAACTTAATAACCTTCAAAAGTTTTTATGGGGGGCCCCGCGACCAATTATGTTATATTTTCGTACTGTTTATATACTAACCATTATATTGCTCTGTACCGAACATTTTTTGCGATAACTGTTATATTAGTATAACACTTAAAGAAGAATTGTTTCAAAAAATTCAAAATCAGAAAAATTAAGGGATGATACCGTTATTCTCTCTCTCTTCATTAGTAACCAAAAGCCTGGCACGTTCACTCTTGGCTTTCATAATAAAATTTTTGAAGAAAAATGTAGGAACATAGTAGTACATATCTAATATGCAAAAAATGACGATACTTTTACAGAAACCAATCCTGGTGTAATGAAATGTAAAATAGGAAATTTTTATTATTTGACCAAAGACGGTGTTGATATCAATGATGAAATGCGTAGCATATATGATGTATCACGAATAAGTAACCATGGCCAACTGCGAATATTTTACCACCTATTTAACACTGCTAGAATTAATGTTTCTATTGTCTATCACTTGGTTTTTGGTTGGAAAAAAAAGCTGAGAGGTTCAGAATTATTAGAGGAGATTGGAATGGGACGCGCATCCACAGTGTGATATGAAGTTGGAAGTCCCGAACCTTAACGAACTAAAAAGAGCATTAATCGGCTAAAAAAAGGGACACTGCACTCTTTGTACACAAGTAAAAGATGTAAACACACACTAACTGTTTTTGTCTTAGATGTAAAAAGAAATTATGTGCTTAAAGCATATGAATACAGTCTGCACTGAATGTTTGGGAAATAATTAAAATATATTTTTTCTACTTTCTACTATTCTTAACTATAATTACAACGTAAGTTTATTATTGATATTTATGTTTTATTTATATTTTATATAAAGATATAAAATTATGCATTTTAAAAGGAAAGTATTGGATGTTTAGTTTATATATAAATATTAGTCAGAGTAGTATGAAATAAATATGATAATGTTATTGGTATGATTTAAAACACATCTTGTACTTTGTAAATAGGCATCATATTGACTTATAAAAAATTGTTTTCTCTATTAAATAAATGCGTTAAAAGTTTGGGGTGTTCTCAACACACCTCGACCAATGACGGAGCCAAAACAGTCGCAAGTGATCCAGAGGGGAAAAAAAGCGTATACAAAAGAATTTCCTAAATATGAGCAGACAACGATGTTTAGAATAGACTGAATACTAGAGATAAATTATGGAATGGGAGAAGTTATCGAAGCAAGTGGTGAAAAGGGCGGCTACATTTTTCCTTTTAAAAGGGGGGTGGGGTGAAAAATCAATTTTCCACATCTAAAATATGTTTGGTCTTCAATTTGAAGTCGCACATGATTTTGAGTAGCATTAACACCGGAAAAATAATGTGGCTTAGAGATTCGAGTAAATACTTTAAATAAATATTAAAAATCACAAAAAATTCCTCTATCTCCATTTAAAAAAATGTTGCCGCAAGTAGTCCGATACTTTAAAGTTTTTATTTGCATTGGGATGCGAATTTTTGACTCCCCATTGAAATGTGAATATAAACAAAATTAAAATTTATCATAACTTTGCAATTTTTAACTAATTGTAGAAAATTATATATATAGGAAAATTTAGGGTAAAAATAATTTATTCGAATTTTTAACTGATATTTGTCAATTGAAACGTACAGTAATGAACACGAAATAGATAAGGTACATTATACCATGGGATAGCTAATAGAAAAAATTTAAGTGGCGTCCATCATATGAAGAGCTATTTTAACTATTCACTTACATAAATTATTCTCAAATGAGTGCCCTCAACTAAACCGAGGAAACAGGAAGCGTGACAAGCGTAAAAATAGTCCGTAGTTTCACATATTTATCCTTCAAAAATGTTTGCGTGGGAATCTGAAAAATCCTAATGAATACCTTCATATGATCATTCGATCCCAAGCTCTCACACTAGCATTTTTGCAGACAATCACACTTTCACTTTAAGTTTATGGTGCTGTTTAATCCTTCAATGTTGGAAATGCATCAAAACTGAAACTGGTTTGAAGATAAAAATACAGACGAGGGAATTTTGCAGTAAATGCCAGGAAATGTCCTAAAAAAGAAAGACTAATGTGAAAGCAATCTACGTATTTCCTGTGCAATCTAACACGAAGGGAAAACTTAAAATAAACAGAACAGAAGATACAGTTAAAAAATAATGAAAAACAGGCTGCAGTTTAGGACCATTTTGATAGCATAAGGTTTTTTATTCAAAAAACTAATAAAAATAGTGGTGTTTTTTTCCCCTCAAAAGTATAATTTTTAAACTGCACGTACTTTTTTTTGTCCATATCTAATACGTGCTTGTACGAGAAATTTTTACTGCGTATTTCTAATATATGTTATATATATATATACCGAAGAGTGTATTTCAAACTATTCTTAAACTATTTGGTATGAGAACAAATATCATTCAGAAAAAATGGTGATTTTTAATAAATTAAAAATAATAATGAACAGTTATATTTTTAAAAAACTTTAGGAGTAAAAGCATGCTAAATTTTAAGTTTTTGTATATCATAGTTTTTGAGAAAAAAAATAAAAATATTCAATAACATTGTTAGTATAGAGCATTCATCTTTAAACATTTTCAACACACGAACTCTAAGAACTAAAATGTGTGTTCGTGGAACCCCTAGAACTTGTAAGTATTTTTGTAGAACCCTATTCCCCACACACACTTAGAAGAATATATCTTAATATATTTGAAGCAGATCAACAATTGATCAATGTAAAGGCAATTAAAAAAGTATTACATTTTGTTTTAAAAATGTTAATCTACTTTTAATATAATTTATGCATTAATAATATTAATCTGAGATCCAAGTGTCACCTCCGCATGCATTATGTTTAGTAACTGGGAAATGTGCTTGCATTTTTCACACAAACTTTCAAAATTTCGATCTATTGAAGACAACTGCAATCGCATTACATATTCTGAGTTTCATTTGTTTAAATACTTTTCTTTTGTAGCCACTCACATTGAGTAATATTTTTCACGTATACACATTGTTCTGAATAACTAAAATGTTTATTTGTGAGAGAAATGCTGTGTATTTTTCATGAGAGAGAGAATTTGCAATATAAAAAATTTTAGGATATAATCTTCTTTAAATTTAGATTTTTAATATCGAATCTGTTTACATATTCTAGGTGTTTTTCCCCAAATATAAAAAGGCGCATTTTCCATTAGAAAACTATTTAATTTTGCAAGACATTATACCAACGGGTATAAAATTATCTCGTGGAACTCAGGATAGAGAACAATAAAATATTCACAGTCTAGTGAGTGATATATAAATAATCAAGATAAAACGCTTACATATTCTCTTACTATAAAAAAATTCAAAAGTATTGTAAAAAAAAAAAATATGTATGAATAAAATTTTCGGTTTCTTAATGACTGACCTTTAAATTCTTGTGGGGGTGTGTGAGTTAGTGAATATTAACATCTTACTGTTCAGCTATACGTGGGCTTTTGGCCATATACCTCATAATTTTGAACCATGGTCAAGTGATGAGGACGACCCCTAAGCTGGCACCCCCTCTCCTAACTACCACACCCCACCAAGGGAGACGTTTGAGCTCTCGACCGATTTAATGAGCATCGATCTCCTATACAGCAGGTCTTTAGTGGTACTGAGCTCGAACTCATGACATGCCAACCATGATCCGACACCTTGACCACTAGGCTACCTCGGCCGCTAAAGTCTTGTGGGTATACAATCATTTTAGAGGACGTGAATCCATTTTGCATACACATTTATTAGATTATTTTTGATTTTTTGTTGCGACTCGTGGAACCCTTGGGTATGCCTCCTGGAGCACCAGGATTTCACATAACACAGTTTGAATACCACTGGTGTAGAGGGTTGGCTCTAAAATTCAAACTTTAAAAGCTGAAAACGTTTAAAAATATCCGATAACTCTATTTTTGAATCTAAATGCTTAGCAGGGTTTTTGAAGAAGTTCTGATAAAAAAATATGATAAAATAATTTGATTTCTGAAATATCCTATTCCGAAACATTCGTTGATATTTTATGAAAGAAAGAGCATGTTTTTTAAATAAAAAAAAATCTCATATAATAAAGGGTATGCATAATAAATTATGTGCAATAAAACACTCCAACTGATAAGAATAGCTATCGAACTGGATGAAAAAAATGAAAGTTGACGAACAACAACTAATCAGATTAAATTTCACGAAGAAATAATTTGCTGGTGTGTTGATTATTACTTTTTTCAATCTGCCCGGTATTTAGCATCTACAATTTCCGTCAAAAACGTTTATATACGTTCTAATGCTGAAAAATGTCACATCCGACCTGTTTTAAAATAATCCAAATGAAACGAAACAAATTATAAAATAACAAAAAAAGGAAAAACTCCTTCAACCAACAATTTTAAAAATTTCAAGGGTGACTATTTTAAGCCTTCTTTTCCTGATTCTATTTAAGTTTTATTTTACTAAAGGGAAAAAAATAAAGTGCACTCTAAAGATTTCAAAATCACACACATATAATTTGAGTTTAAATAGTTTATAATTACAATCGAACACAATACATAGTATTTCATTCACACAAATACAACTATTATATTATTACGCTTTTTGGATGTCTCAGCCAATTTTTATCACGTGTAACAAATACACAAATTCAGCGAAATAAATATAGTACAGTCATCACTTTATAGCATGTGTTATACTTTATTATTTTGAGCCAATCAGATTATAAATTGAGCATAAAACAAGAGTTAAAAGGAAGACTGCTTCAAAATTTCAATTGACTTTCGTCTTGAGCTGAACTTGTAAATGATGGAAATCATTTTGATTGTTTTCGCCATTCTGCAAGGGGCGAGAGTATCACTCGCATCTTCTCATGAGATTCGGGCATGTATAGGTAAAAACTAAATTTATTTCCTTTTAAAATCATTTTATAATGGCTCCGTAAAATAATCAAGTCGTGTTATTGTATGGTTTAAAGCCTGAGACCGAATTTATCAATTATTTTTAGTTGAAATACCTTAATTTTTTTTCTTAAGAGATAATACTTTTTTGTACCAATTACGTATTTTTTGGATGTTATTTTTGTTAATTATCTTTTATTATTAAGTTCAAAAATAAGATTCTACTGTATTTATAGTGTTTTAGCTGAACAAGAAGCTATTCAAACATATATATATATATATATATATATATAATTTTATAAAGATTAAAGTAAAAGAGAAGGCTGTTCATTTCTTCTTATTCTTATAGAGAACATTATTCTTGCCATAAAAAAAATAACCAATAAGAAAAATTAACAAAAATTGTATTTCAGCGTCATTTTATTGTTAAAGCATTAGAGTAAATCACAGCAGTTACAGGCTTCAGTCCTGCTCGGTATTCAAACCTAAAAAGCTTACGACAGGCGTACACCTAGCCCCTTGTTGCGATGAATTTCGTGGGCCTGGATCTGACACCATCAGACAGGTGGCATTAGAAGCAACAACAACACATGCTACATAAAGCCATACATTCACAGGCATTTTTTTATGCCAGTCAAAATATGGTATTTCACTTTCCTCTCAAATTAAAGGCAAAAAATGTTCAATTTTTTTAGGGCACACAAATAAAATCTGTAAAAATTTTAAGAAGGTACTTTCGGATTAATTTTTAATAGTCACTTAGTTATTTCAAGCAATTCAGGTATTAACTACCAAATACTATGCCGAATTTATTTCAAAATTAATACAAATATAGATTAGAATATCAATGCAAATTATATACAGCTCTTTTAAAAAAAATGTAACGAAATAATACATTTTAAATAACTACCAATACTTAATGTGCAATACGTAATTTACATTCATACTATGCTATCTTATCATGGTCTCATTAGACTAGTGGCTGTGGTCAGGGAGATCTTAAGACACTTTAAGGCCTAGACTTTAAGGCCACTTAAGGCCACATATGCAAAAGTAGGCCCTACTTGAGAGCCTAAAAGGAAGACAGTATATAGAAAATACTCTTTCAAACGGTCATTTGAAATAAATAAATGCGCACGACTCACAATCTGAGAAACCTAGGCTCAAACCGGCTCGACCAATGGCCGCATTTCGACTGCATGTGTTCAATGACTGCTTACGTTCTTAGGCCTATGCATGGACAATGGTCATCACAAAGTAATACAAACTTACCATTTTTGCTGATTGACATAAAGTTTGAAATTTCTTGTTTTTCGCAGAAAATGTACGGGGATAATATTATTTGCTTTTGTGTTACTAATGCCACACCCCTGCTAGTTTGATATCACGGGGCATCGTGCCAAGTTGTTGTTTATGTTCGCCAAGATGGGCGATAATATTACAATATGGTTACCTTGATATTTTTATCGTCTGGCGATGTGGTTGCCATGGAGATAACGTATATTAGAAATAATTTTTATTGGTTCTGTTCCCGTGGTAATCCTATTAATTTCAGACGATTTTATTTTTATTTCTTTTACAATTTAATCATTTTCATTGCAATCCCGAATCAAAATATATTTCAGTCTTCTGTTTTATTTAATGCTATTTTCAAATATGGATATTTCTAATGTCATTGGTGTGAACTAGGATATTTTTTAAAAAAAATAATGAGTGTTATATTTTTAATTATTTCTATAAATTGTTTATTTTCAATTTATTTTACTTTTTAAAAATGTTTTTTTTTCCGTTTCTTGTTCGATGAAGAAATTTGTAGTTTTTGGAACATAGAAAGATTTCAGTTCTTTTTAGTTGCTATTCATTATCAATTTTAATATATATTATGTAATTACTTTATTAATAATATAAAAATACAATAATTAGAATGTGTAATAATCGTATAATATACGTTATTTTTAATAATTATTTTATAAATATTATTACATGTATTATTTATTTCTAAGTATTATGTTATTTATTTATTATTATTATGTTATTTATTTACAGTTATTATTTTGTTGTTTTTTATAATTATGTTAAATGAGTATTCTTATATCTGTACGACTCTTATTATATTACAATAGGATTATTCTTTTTTATAGAATCTATTAAATTATATTACGTGATTATTCTTATTTAAAATAATAAAAAGTAATACCATATGAATATCTAATAATTATAACTATTTAGTATTATATGAATATTATATATAATAATTTCTATAACATAATACAAGATTATTGTATACTGCATAATATTACTACTAGTAAATATAATTTTTTTTATAATATTGATATTAATTATTTATTGATCTTGTTTAGTCTCAATCTATTCCTAAATTCTTCGTTTGAAATCGATTTTAATGTTTTTCAAAACAGTTCTTTAAAATTATTTTCCTGACGAGTCTTACCGCTAGGCCGCCATCTTGAATTTCATTCCAATGGCATGCGCTGCTTGGCGTGATTCTTTATCACGCCAAGCAGCGTTTGGCGCCGTGCCCCGTGATATCAAACTAGTTCCGCCACACCTTCGAGGCCACCGAAATTGCTCATGGCGAAGGGCTAAGTAACGCCTGTCGTTATCTGTACATCTGGGCACCATATAAGTGACAATACGACATGGTCCATTTTACATCCCAACTAGGAGGGAGGACATCCTTGGGATGGTCAAAGGCCTCCCACCTCTCTTCCACTTCCATCAACATTACAAGAGGATTTGCGGTTTGACTGTTATATAAAGTACCCCCTTGACTTGAAGAGGTACTATACATTTCCAACATCCATGCCTTCTCCGGGATTCGAACCCAGGCCCTGCAGTCAGCGTCACTAACTACTATACAGAATTAGCGACGGAAATAATATTTGGACATTAAAATGATCCGGATCATGATCGTATTAGGACAGAGCCGAAAACTAAACTAGGTGTCCACAGTGGGTGAGGCCTTGGCCACGGGCCTAGTTGACACATTCCTGAAGACGTTCCTGAGTATGATGGCAAACACGTAGCTGGCGTTGTCGAGTTGTGGGTGTCAGTTAAAATACTACTGAAAACCCACCGTGTGGAGTTTCTGATGCAAGTTTAGACTCCCGTACTAACATTGAAGTGGTAAGTAAGGAGAGTGGGGTTCTTGCTCAGGAATCGTCCACTTCACTTGAGCGTGTTTCAAAATTGCGAAGTCCGTCGTCAAGAGCGTTCGTGTTTTTTTTTATTAGTTTGAATTATGTTCTTACGTTTTTGCTTCATAAACAACATTCAACTCTATCAGCCAGACAATATCAAGAACGATTTGGATTTTCACCCAGAAAATGCTATTTGTAAGTTATGAGGTTAAATATCAAATGGCCCCTTTATGTTTTCAAACAGAACAAAAAAATCAATTCATTAAGTTTATGTCGAGAAATGGATAATTTGTACATCACACAAATGAAGTAAAATACTACAGCACTGGCCAGTAGGGAGCTAATCATATTGCAACTGAGAATGCGAAGCCTCGTTCTGTTCGATGATTCACCAAAGAAAAATAAGATAGTTCGATTGAGAAATTCTACTTCATTCGCAATACTATCCAGGAGTGATAATAACCTTTTCCACCCTTTAGATAATTTTGAACACGTAAACAAATTATAGCAGACAGAGTTTCCCAAACTAGGCGGCGCCCTCGCCTAGGGATATGATAACTCTACAAGGGGGTGCGAGCATATTGAAAAATAAAAAAACAAAAGATTATTTTAAAAAATTGTTAATTTATTGAAAGTAAAAAAAAAAAAAAATACACTCTGACCAAAAAGAAATAAATACACATTTACACTAATATAATGCACTTATAAATGCATCAGTACTGCACAATTTGTTTTATAATTAATTAACAATACTAAGTAAGGAATAAGTGTAATAAATACCATTGACCCCATGGATTTGTTATATAAGGAATTATATCGAAAAATTAAACTTATCATGATAATTTGTACGATTTATAATTAATCTCTTATCTGCCTATTAAAAGATAAAAGATTCCCTCCCCAATTTCTCCGTTTTCCATGTAGTCGTGCGTATGGGATGTATTAGGAAGTGGAAGAAAATAAATAAATAAGCAAATCCCCCTGAAATACGCAAATCCTTAGCAAACACTATCAAGGTTTTTTTATTGCTTTCCAAGCCTTCGGGATTATTTATTGAATAGCATTGCCATACTCTGGAAAGACGTATAAATACGTCTGGACAAATTAAAGCTTTGCTCAAGCCTCAAAGTACAGTATTAATGAATTCAGTACATTGTTATTGCATGGAGGGGGGTTATGAAAATTATGATTGAACATTGGGTCGCAAATATTGAAAGATTGAGAAGCACTGATAAACTGGATTAAGTGCCAACTAATTTTTGCACGAGTCATTTATTTCCAAGCAAAGGAAATCAACAAATTACTAACAGACTGTAAAGGGATCATTCCGCGATAGCCTAATGGTCATTATTACCGATTCGTGTCCGGAATGTCATGAGTTCAAGCAACGGGGTCACTGAAAGCGCGGCATGTACTGAAAAGAATGAAAGTACTTTAAATTTGTCCAGTGGCGTAACAGAGAATATCAGGGCCATTTGCAAAGTAAGGTCTTGGGCCCCAAGACCAAATACGTACTTGGCATTAGTCAGGCTTAAAGTCCCCTAGAATCTCTGGAGCCCCCACATTGTCATTTAGGAAAGTTCACCCATTGCCTTGAAATGGAAGCTCAGAAAGAGGTGCCAGTGCAACAAATATATCCTACACTACGTATTTGTTTAAGTGTATTGAAAATTTATATTTCTTTTCTTTTTTAAATCAACACAGCTCCTTGGGGAAACATACTCTACATAACACTATTTTTAAAAAAAAATTAAGTAAGGTGCATAATTATAAACGTAGTACCTAAATTTTAGCTATGTATTAAGCATATTTGAAGTTAAGCATTTCTTCATCCTGAACAAATTATATTAATATATTTTGTGACTTTTCTTTTATAGTATCAATTGAATTACTATCGTATTGAATAAAACTAAATATTTTTAAATATTTCTTAGGCAAAACATATTGCTTTATGTTTTTAAGAAATAAAATGGTGGATTATAAGGGACTTTTTTTGACTCTGGTTAGGTTTGTCATACAATCTTCCTCTCGGCAACAAACAAAGCTTTTATTGTTCACCGACTGGCGATAAATAAAGTTAAGGCTTTGAGTTTAGAATACCTTACGATAAATGTTTCAAAATATAAATAATTAATTAAATAAGAATTTTTTCCCATTTGAAAAGTCAAGTCGATGTGGCAATATAGCATAAAATATTTCGATACTTACATGTACCATGGGTCGGCAACTGAATAGCTGTGGTGTGCTAAGCCAATCTACCAATATGATTCAGGTAGCCGCATAGAAAAAGTATTTGAAACAATTAGATTCTCGTGGCAATGCATGTGGGCTTAGGGTGATAGAGGCCATGAATACTGATTTAGAAGAGCTTCTTATGCATTAATTATATATTATTTTAAAATATTTATTAAAATAAAAATAAACATAAAATATAACTATTCCTCCAACATGAATAAAAAATTAAAAATGTACATATATTTTGTTTTTTTTATGTATCTTTTAAACTTAATTATAAAAATAAGAAACAAGCAATACACACGCTCAAAAAATATAAGTATTCCTTAAATATTGTTAAATACTTTAATACAAACCTTTTGTCCTTAGACCTTTATATTTTACATCGCAATATCAGGGGTATAATTGTGTCACTTTATATTTCCTTGATTCTAAATATTTAGTTGAGTCAGCAAATAAGTTGTTAAAAATGTTTTTGCAGACTCAAAATACTCTTTTTCATATGAGAAAAAATTTGTTCTCACACATATGTAGAACCAAAAACGGAAAGCATAGCCCATGCAATTTTCTTTAAACAAGTAAATTGCTCCTGCAATTACATCAAGCAACTTAAAAAAGTAGATGATTTATCTTCAGAATTATTTTCGTACAATTTTTCGTAAATCTTCTTTTCCGTAATTCTGAAGATGTAAACTCAATAATTCCCATTTCAAAATTATCAATATTACTTTAAAAATTACTAATTTGTAGAGAGGTGTTGAGTGCGGTTAAGAATTGTACCAAGCCCCTAACCTCGTTGGCGGGAAATGGGTTGAAAACCCATTTCCTGCCAATGCCGAATCATACTGCAGACCAAAACAAAAGATGTCGCCAAATGCTGTCATCGTATGTGTGAACAGGATTATGGTGCTTATACTAGTGAAAGAACAGTTTTCTACTATTGGCTGCATAGCATTCCAATTGGAAGCGTCTTTTCATTTGCAAATTTAGTCGACGGTATAAACCGTTAGGGCTAATAAATCGTATCAACCCTAATTTAAAATTATTGTAAATTTTAAGGAGACAACTGTTTATGTTTTTTTAGCTAAGTAACTTTCATAAAATCCTATGATGGTATTTATTTTCAAAGTAAGTCATCATAAAGTTCTTGTAACTATTTCTTAGTATTATGTTTTTAAAAGTAAAAATCTCTTTGATTTTGCGTTTCAGATGACACCATTATTCCTCGAGAATTTCTCGCAGACAAGCCAAGATGTGTCCAGTTTGAGACTGCCTTCCTAGAAGAAGTCCGTTCCAGTAAAATACTATCAGAATTTTTCGACTTTTCTCAAATTAGCGGTCAAGAATTCAGCAGGAAAGTGGAACCGTACGCTGTGTCGGTATTTAAAACATACAGAATTCCAAATCCTGTACAACTGGCACACTCATGCGTAGATCCCATTTCACATTGTCACAAGCCTCTGTCAATGCCAATATTAGCAAGGGTTTATGGCAATACAATGGCTAAAATTGCTTTTTTGGCTGGAGTTCTCGACGATGATAACGCTGTGTCTATGGCGTTGACATATGCGAATATTTTTCGAGAAATTGTAAAACAATATGAGTCGAGTGACCCTGACTGGAAGTTTAAAGCGCTGATAAAATCATGTTTAGATTTCATGGATACTGTTCATATAACTCTAAAAGAATTTGCTCCTTTGAGTGTTCTAATATACGCTAATGAATGGAAGCTGGTTGATTCTTCATAAGATCTTACTTTAAAAAAATATTTACTGAAATTTAAGTACCTCATTATGTTAGCTTAAAACAAAGTTGAGTAAAACTTTAATCTATTGAAGTTCTAAATACACTATTTTGCTTGTAAATAATGAAGACAATTTCAAAATATTCGTTTCTCTGGTTATAGAGCCACACATTTAAAGTTTAGTGATGCTATAATTTTTTTAAAAAATTAATTTAAAGTGTTCTACTTTTATCTGTCTTGTACAAATAAATGTATTATGGTTATTTCTATGTGTTTGTTCCATTGTGTGAACAATATTATAATATTTATTTCCAAACCTACATAAAATAATTCAATTTAAGTTAATTATGTAATTTAATAGAAATACATATATCATTGTTACACTTTAGTGAATTGAGACATTTTTTCTACTTAAATTACGGTTTACTCAAACAGAAGAATTCTGTTATATTTTTCAAACTGAGGATTTGTAATGAATTCAAATTAAAAACATTTAAATAAAAATAATTTGTTCACAAGCTTCCACTTTTTTATTCTTTTTATTTATTTATTTGTTTTGCAAATTTTAGTTATGAACACTTTTGCAGTCCAACAAAATAGCAGATGTACTTCAATTTCACAGAAATAAATAAATCTTTGTAACCTTTGCATTACATGCAAAAATTATTTCAAAGCAATTTCCCCAAGGCTGAATATGAAATCTCACAAATAAATTTTTTAGTACTTATTTGTTCTAGCTCATATATTTGATAAAAGCGTTCTAAATATGAAATATTCCTTCAAGTTTAATTCGAGTTTTACATGTTCTAAATGTAAAGAAATGTAGTATGGTTAACAAATTTGATAATCCAATTATTTGTGGTAATAATGTTTTTGAGTGTGTCATTTTAAATAATATCAGAAACTTGACAATCCCAAAAAAAAACTAATTGTCAATTAAAGTCGAGCTGTTCCCGATACTTGCTTTGATAAGGCTCAATTTGATTCAATCAATATAATTACCAAATAAAAAGTTAATGTTCAGTTAGAAAAAGAAATGTTGTCTCTCTCTACTATTTCTAATACAAATATATTAAAAATATTTTTATAAAAATGTTTAACATGGAACACAACTCAGTATGGTCATTAAACGTAAGCTATGTAAAGCAGCAATCACTTTTAAGAAATTCCATTTATTTTAATATTTTCTACTACAGAAGAGGGCAACTGGTTTTGGCTAGCAGAGCACATTTTAGGAGCAGAAGATGTGGGAAGACCGTACGTTTTTAAAATGATTGCATTTATTACAAAAAATGATACATATAAGTTAAAAGTGTTAGTTGAATTTTATTTATTGCGCTAATTGTACATCATCTATAGTCGACATACAACTGTCACAATTTTCTGTACTTTTTTAAATCAGGAGTGTGATTCCTTGTTTCAATCCTTATGATAGCCTGAAAGATTATATCATTAGTTGTAATTGCATTTACATTAAATCTTAATGATATTCATGCAAGAAAAGTTATGCCCTCTAAGTTTGTATATTGACTAAAATATAAAGAATAATTTCCAAGCAAGTTTTATTATACATGGAAGTTTTTCAGCTGACAAACATTTCTAAAAAAGTAAATGTCATAGCATTAAAGATTTTCTTCGCACTATGATTTGACTGTAAGTCATTACGTTGAAGCTGTAACTCCTCTTTAGCTGAATCAATATAAGTAAGGCAGTTGCTTTCAAACTGCGAGGGTAATAGTAGGCTCTACGAGGCCTATTTAAGGGTTCCACAAGTCGCAAAAAAATCGAAAAGAAAATTATAAACGCGTATGCAAAATGGATTCACGTTCTCTATAACATTTTATAATCAAAAATTTGATACTCGTTAGTGTACTGTTTTGTAAAACTAAAAAAACTAAACAGTTGTCTAATGGAAAATGCACCTTTTTCATTTGTGGAAAATACACCTATAATGAAGGAGACTGAACAACTATCAACAGATTTGACGTTAAAATCTAAATTTAAATAATAACAGTTCTTAAGTTTGTTTTTGCTAATTCCTGCAGATTACATAAATTTTCGTACACAGCTATAAACATCTTAAGGCATCTCAGGACTCTTAAAAGTTATTCATGAACTCGAAAAAACATCCTTTTTTTAAACAATGTAACTTAGCAATATAACAAAACAATAATTTGAAAATTTTTACCACATGTGTATCCTATATATGTACATTATTTGTCATAATTTCAGAAAATTTGAATAAAAAATTAAAAAAGTTATAAAGAAATAAAAATTTGACAATTTTTCAAAAATATGAAAATTAGTATTTTACACCGCACAGGATTCTAAAGTACAAAATTGTTTAAAATTTACAAAATTAATTTTATTTGGTATAAATATGTTCTCTTTTGAACTAACTTTTAAAAAATTGTTAGAAAAAAATTAATGAAAATATTTCTATTAATTGGCGACGCGATTTGTATTTTAAAAATTGTACTTGGATTGTTAAGGGGTATCGGAACGCTCTATACTGATAATGTTAAAAAGGGCTTTTTCAATGTACCTTTTCTAAAAACCTGTTGGAAATACAATCCCAAAATTTTTTTCGCAAGTTAAGAATACATCTAATATTATACTGAAATCAGCTTTTTTTGAAATTTCCATTAGTTTTTCTTTAAAATTTTTTTATTTGATGTATAGTGAGAAAACAGTGTTTTTCGACAGAAAAAAAATTATAAAAAAAATGTATACAAAATTTTGCTAAAAGCTCATTCAGTATATACTAGAATATACAAAGAATGTGCCATGTAAGTTTTGTTGACATCAGATATATACTTTCTGAGAAAAGGTGCATCGAATCTTCAAAAGTGACATTTTGAGAAAAGCACATTTTTATAAAAAAAAAAGTTACCTTATCAAAACATTCCAGCTCTATATTTCAAATTTTCAGCATTTTTTAAATTTTCATCTTCTTGTTTCATTCTTTTAAGTCTTTTTACTTTTCTAGTCTCCTTAGTTTTCTGTAAATTGGCATATCTTACCCTTGTACTATCTCTTTGTTGAAATGTTCCATGCAGCATGTTGCATAATATCCTCGCTCAAATTAAGTTTTTTTTTAAAAACATCCAGCTTTGTTGCATTCCCTTTATTAAAGGATGCAATAGCATCATATGTACCAAAGGAAAGTGTTTCTATGTGCACAAATGTCTTTTTGGGGACACGAGACCAAATGACATTATTAATGCTTTAATTCGGATTCTGAGAGTTTTCATGCAAGCACTTTTTCAATAATTCTGTATCCGAAAGGTCCCTAAAAATAGGCCTACTGGCTTCAACAACAGCAACTGGAAGTTTATGTTTGTGGAGATAAAGTTAATTTTCCAATTGAGCCTTCTTACACTGACACCATGTGTCAAGACCTGATGGACAAAATCCATGCTGTGGATTTTTATCCGTAGATATTATGTGAAGAAATATTGCCCATATAGCTTGTTTCATACACTACATTTGATAAATTTCTTCGAATGGTAAGACCATAATATGTTTGCAATGTAATGGTTGTATTTTCCAATTAAGCCTTCTTACACTGACACCATGTGTCAAGACCTGATGGACAAAATCCAATGCTGGGGAGTTTTATCCGTAGATATTTTGTGAAGAAATATTGACCATATAGCTTGTTTCATACACTTTACATTTGATAAATTTCTTCGAATGGCAAGATCATAATATGTTTGCTATTGATCAATAGTTGCTTCTGTTAATCTATTTTTGCCACATAATGCTTTGCCATCTGATAATTTTTGCCCCCTAATTTTTGCTTTGAAAAGTTGGAGGCGAGATCCCATCCGTTTCATAACAAGCCCTAAAGAAATTTTAAAATATGACGTCAAACTTCCAACTGACTCAAGAGGAAGTGCAATGTTTACCTTTTTTCTGTCCATTTAAATCGGTGACTCGCGTTTAGACGATTCTTTAAAAAACAAAATTTTAGCACTTCTAATTAAGCTAGAGATAAAAATGAGGTATTTTTGGAAAGGTATGAGCTGAAGAATTTAAAAATGCAATAATCTGAAATTCACCTTTTAAAAAAATTTTACCTTTCCAACTCCCCTTAAGGAACTATACGAAGTCTCTAATATTCTTCTAGTCAACTGATAATAATGCAAATGACAAATTTATCTCAGCACTCATTTGCCGTATAATTGATTCATCTAAGTACATAGATTAAATCTTAGATTAAAACAATCACATCTGAAAAAAAAAAGTTAGGATTCGTTGTTGAATTAAACAAGTAAACCATTCATCTGTCGATTTTAAATGAACAAATGAATTAATATTATTATATTTTGCTCATTTGAAGCTTCATCGAGCCAGAAACAAAAATGAGAAAATCAGAAATCTTTTTTTTAATACTGATCAAATGGCGGCGAGTTTACGTCGCTTATGTACTGCGCTGTAAAATTAATAAAAAAACACATTAATTAGAGAATTCTTCTCTTATAAAAATATATTCAAATATTAAAAATATTAATAAAATAGGTTGATTATATTCTATGATGAGCGGAGTATTTTAACGTATTTTTTGGTTAATTCTAAGATTATGTGTTCATACTTTTACTTTTAATTTCTAAAAATTATTACTATAAATGTTATATTTTATTTTACACACGTTAGACAATGATCTTTTCTACAGAATATTTTTATAAATCTTCTACTAGGAGCAACAATTGTATGAGCTACAATTCTACGAATTCGTAGACACTTTTCTAACGTAATTGTCCTTAAGAGCTCAGTAAATTATCCTTAACATTTAGCAAAATATCCTTAAATCTAATTTTACTCAGTCTAAAACCCCAAAAGCTTGGAGAAATTCAAATGCTTTGTAAATGAGACGATCGTGATCATATCCATCTTACGGCGTCAGGTTAAATTACTGATTGGTAAGTATTTGACGATTGCAAGTGTATACCTTAGTGTTATGAGAATTTGCCGTAGAAGCATATATCCGTCGTTCATTTCCAACGCTAATGTCTTACTAGACTTAATTTGCACATTCCATTATTCCAAGCGATACACTTTATAACATAAATTAATTCAGAGAACAATTGATCCTTTGAATTATTCCACGATTGTTTTCTATGTTAATGTACTTGAGTGAGGAACTATTAAAGCTTATGAATTGATAACCCATTAAAACGCAAGATTTTAAACTTATAGAAACTCCTATAACCCGATTACAATACTCAAAAATCTAAGCAAACAGTATGTCTTGGTTCATTTTCAAATGGAAAAAAGAATATCTGGTTAATTTTGTGCTACCAATTCCAAAGTTCTGAATCAGTTCGAATATTTTGGCAAACAATCCTTTCAATATTTGGTAAAATTCTAAGAAAGCCTACACCATTGTCGACAAACCGAAAAAAGTTCCCACCCATAACGAGATGGCGACAAGTGAACCCGACAATGGCTGCAAGTGAATATGATGGGGCACTGGGGATGTGTAATGAAAATATATGTAAACAATACAGAAATTAATCACATATATTTAAGATAAAATATACATAAACAGCCTTTACTTTCTTACTGCTGATCTTCTCCGAGTGGAGTGTACAGCGTGACAGCAAATTTAAAAAAAAATCTTGAGCCACATTTTTAGTTACAAGCAAAATACCATACTTACTTAACTTACTATTAGAAAACCATGAATTCTTTCTTATACTTCTGCAAACATCATGCGCATTCGTACCTTTTTCTCAACATCTCCATTCAAACCCATCCAAAACAACACTCTTTCGTTCGTATAATCCCATTTTCTCATTATATTTAGGACATTTATTTATAACTCGAAGCAATCAATCCTTCATTCAATCAATTCTTTCTTACTTTTCGCATTCAACAAAGTAAAAAATTCTAAGGTATATTCACTCACACACGCAACCATACTTTCAGTTCGGCGTCCAACAACAAAAGGATAAAATTCGAAATGCCGACCGACAAAATACGAAAATTTCGAAAATAGTTAGATTTACCATACCTAGTGTATCAAAGTAGGGTTACCAAGATGGCGCAATTATCACCCACCAAAATAATTAGCGCCAAAGTTGTGGGCTCTCCTAGGACTGAACCCAACATTTTAATGTATTTTTATAAGGGATTTAAGGAAAGAAGTAAAGAATGTTTTTTTTTTCTCTTTAATCTTGCTTTTTACAAAAATCTTTAATCTGACTATGGTTTGAGTCATCTAAATACAGATAAGCTTCGTGTCACTACAATATTGACTTCTTAAAATCAATGACAGAGATTATTTACGTTTTTCGTAAATTTAGTCGCTTAGTAAGGTGCGATTTATGAATATGACTTTCACAACAAATACACGCCACTAATTTTTAAAGTACGTTTTGCTCTTTACAAAATGTAGAGTTTGAAACAACGGAATTTATTTCACACAAATTCAAATATTTTTTATGTAAAAATACTTTTGTTAAATGGTTAAAAAATAATCAAGGTCCAGTCTTTTGTTCGTCCGCAACTTTCCCCTTTTTCTACCCCCCCCCCTCCTTTCCCATACAATTATCAGGTCGGAAGAAGTCTTCAGTTTTTGAGGCTATTCAGGAATCAATCTAATTTTTAGGATTGTAGTATGATGTGAAATGCCGCTGAGGCAGATGGCGTGCCGTCGATCTTACCAAGAGATAATTTAAAGAAGCAATGTCTGCTATTAATATGGCGGCTGAGGACGGACTTTTCAATTAAATGTTTCTAATTAGGTTTAAATTGACTCCAAACCTTAGTCAAGAGCATTATCATGTAACAGAAAATTTTTGTCGTGTTTAAAGTAGTAGTGGGCGAGTTTTTTCTTGAGTTCGCGGCTGAATCTCATCAATTATGTTCAGTAGTGATCCCCAGTAATCGTTTCAAACGGTTTAACTACTCATTATAAACGACAATAAGCTGTTCCTGCCATGTACGCAACATGAATCTTTTCCTAAGAATGTTCGGCTTTTGAAGCAGGACCGCAGACTTTCGATGATTTTTCTTCTTTGGGTTTTCGTTGCGAATCCCTTTGTCATCACCAATGGGTGTACGGTGAAAAAAACTCTTAAGGTATCCGACTAGGTTAAAAAAGTGTTTTTTGACAAAAAAGTCGAATTTTTTTATGCTTGTAAAACAAAGACCCAACCTTTAAGATTCCAAAACAGTCTTTATTTTAATTTTACGTAAATTAGAACTCTAGATATAGCAATTTTAATAAGTCATAGTAGTTAAAAACGAAACCGGAAGTAATGCCATCTGGACCGGAAGTGAGCGACATATGCAGTGTTTAATTATTATTTCCCTAAAATGGAATTTCAAAAACCAAAATTCTAATTATATGTTTACTAAGCCACAGTTTTCTAATAATTATTTCAAATAATTTTGTTGCAAACGATTGGCAACGGTATTTTAAGACTATCACTATTCCGTGTTTGTTTACATTCGACGTTAGATTTACCACGCCTATCTTAATTCTGTTTTTCTATATTTTGCTTTATTTTTAGAATTTAAATTATTTTAATTTAATCTTAATTTATTTTACCTGCAAATCATGGGTAAATGCCGTTCATATCGTCCCGTAAAAGAAAGTTTCATGGAAACCAAAACACATGCACTGAAATTGCTTCATGCAAGGAAGAAATTATGACCGCCAGTTCACTGAAGCTGCAGCATTGCAATCAGGTAAATGATGATGAAAGTAATACAGAACATTTAACTGGAAACAGGTTGATTGATCTGGAAATTTTAATTGGTATTTTTCCCTTATTGTGTTGCCCAATAAAAAGTGTACAGCAGGAAGCCTTTATCTTATGGAAGATTCAAGGTTTGGATTATCTTCAAACTTTTCTTTGCACTGCAAAAATTGCAGTTTCATATCGGCATTTTGTACTTCTAAAAAGTTAGACAAAATGAATGAACTCAATACTCGTTTTGTTTATGGCTTAAGATTCATTGTAGAGGTGTCTCAGCAGGAAGAAAACTGTGTGCTGTTTTGAATCTACCTCCCTTTCTCTCAAAGCTCTTCTTGCATTCCGCCAACAAGAAGGAAAAAAACTCTTCAGTGCTGCTACTTCTATTGGAGAAAAAATAATGAATGACGCAGCAAAAGGTATTAGGCAATTAAAAAAAATCTATACGTGATACTGTAAATTGTGGTGTTTCGGTGGGTTGTATCTGGCAGCGTCGTGGTTTTTCTTCGCTAAATGGTTGTGTTAGTGCAATATCTGTCGATACTGGGAAAATTGTTGTCTTTGGAACTTTATCTCGGTTTTGTAGAAAATGCAATTCAGACGGAGCAACAAAATGTGAAATTGCGGTGTAATCATCATAAAGTAACTTCATCCAGTATGGAACCGGTTGGGGCTTATCGTAGTTTTCAGAGGTTGGAAGATCATAGAATGTTACGATACACTGACTATTATGGGGATGGAGATTCCAAAGCTTTTGATGCCGTGGAGAACATTTATGGGAAAGATTCTATTACGAAGCTAGAATGTATAGAGCATATTCAAAAAAGAGTTGGAACATGGCTTCGGAAATTGAAAAGCAGAAATAAAGGACTCGGGGGGGGGGAAGGTAAATTGACTGATGGTTTTTCATTAATAAGCTACATAATTACTACGGAATTGCTATTCGAAGCAATATTGGGAACTTGGACAAAATGCAGTGTGCTGTTATTGCTGTTTCATTTTTGCTCATCAAAACATCAGCCAAAACATGGACCCCCTGTAGGAGCTGAAAGTTGGTGTAAATTTCAACGGGCTAAAGCTTCTAATATTGTGCATCAGGATAAATCCTTGGGACTGCCACGAAATATTGTTAACACGATAAAGCCAGTTTATATGGATTTGTGTGAAAGAAACTTTTGAAGAAATGTTTACACGGCAAAACTCAAAATCCGAACGAAAGTTTTAATGCAATTTTGTGGCAGATATTACCAAAAGAAATTTTCGTTGAGCATCAAAAATTGCGTTTAGGAGCTTATATTTCTGTTGTGCAGTTTAATAATATCTTCCAGGGATTAATTTCCATATTAAATGAAATGGGTATTGTTTCGGGCTATTATACTGTACGGAGACAAAAAACCTTCGATAATGAGCGCATTGCAGATTCTAAACGTCACTCACTGCCAACAGCAAAAACCCGCAGAAGAAAACTTAGGGCCATTCAAAAAAAAAAAAGAAATATAAAAATTGAGGAAGAAGAAGGAATAACATAAAACTGGAGAATTTTTAAGTTGTATTTTTTAATATTTACTTTATGGAACTTATAAGTATATTTTTTAAACTTGTTTTTTGAAGAATGAAATTTTCACGATAATTTTTGCACGAAAACTGGGATATCTCCAAAACAATTATATAAAATTCAAGGAAATTTGCAACATTTATGTTATACACCCTTGAAAGTGTAGCAAATTGCAAGTTTTAAAATACTTACATTTAATCATATTTTATAGTCCTTTTTAGCTTAGAATATAGAGTAATTTTAACGAAAAAACCATTAACGTGAAGTTCGAATGCTCATTAAATATTTATTTTTGAAAATATTTTTTAACCTGCGGTTTGAGGCACTTCAGGTGGATTAATACATATATCAATGCAATTAAAATTACATTATGTCCAATATATATTTTTTAAGCTGTTTTTCCTGAAATTGAATTTTTAAAAAACATTTAATAAGAATATTTTTTAAAAAAAACAGAGATAATGCATGGTATTTATTTCATAATTATAACTCTTTAAGCCTATTTGTGTTCTTTAAAACAATAAAATTCTTCTGATAATCAATTTTTGAAAATCAAACCTTTTAACCCTACATGCACCATTTCCTATGTGCAAATTCAACATTCAACGATTCTCCATTCTCAGTGCATATTAAACCAATTTCTTAATTCTGAATCCTTCTCAATTGTTTTAAATAGTGTGAAATTACTTGTGATGACTTTTCTAAAATAAATACAAGTTCTTTTTGGGTTTGGTTTGGAACATTTTTCCAATAATTCTTCCGCTATCTTCTTTGTCTTCCATGTCAAGCTGCCTGTTCTCATACTTTTGAAACCACTCACAATAATTCACTTAAAGCAGCCTCAACAAATACATCTACAAGTAGTCAATCCTTTGCAATAAAGCAGGCGTTTAATTTCTTCACTTAAAAGAGTAAAACAATAGTTCTCCAAAATGACATATATTCGGCTTAAACTCTATATTCTCGCTCGAAAAATATTACGTTCTGCGGATACAAAATCACTCATTCCTTTAAAACTAGGATGTTGTCAGATGCCCAACATTACAATAAGAGGTCTTACTTCTAGAAATTTCAGCCGTAACTTACTGGTGATACCATCTTTTTCAAACGTAGGAAACTTGTCTGTACTTTATAAAATTCAAATTCCTCCATGGTTCACGAAAATAAAGCAAAACGGGATGAATATGTAGTCCTTCCGAAAATTCTTCAATATTAATCTCGAGAGATTTTTCAATAATGCTCAACCCCATATATCAGTTAAACACATAAGAAGTATGAAATGACAAACAAAAACGCTGGATCAATTGTTGCATCTAGATAAGTTTTAACCTAAGGCAGTGCTTCTCCAAGTTTCAATATTCGCGACCCAATATTCAATCGTAATTTTCATCGTACCCCCCTCATACAAGAACAATATATTGGAATTCAACAATATTGTACTTTTATCTAAAACTATGATACGATCTTAACCTCTTAAGATCCACCGGCGTATATAAACGTCTTTCTCAGTCAAAGCATTAATTTTCGTGGAAGTATATATACGTCTTTTCGAAGTACGATCTTTTGCCTGCACTGCTATCCATAACATTATTTCGAAGGCTTTGGAATGCAATTAAAGGAACTTAACAATATGTTTGCGAAGGAATTACTTATTCCAAAGGATTTGCTTCTGTATTCCTCCCCCCCCCAATATATCACATACGCACCTTTTGTAGAAAACGGTAGGCATTGGGAAGCGGAATCGTATAATTATTAATTAGCAGAGTGATTATAATTATAAACCGTACACATTATAAAGAATAGTGCTAATTTTTGTATATAATTTTTATATGACAACCCCATGAGTTTACTGGTAATTATTAAACTTGTTCTTAACTTAGTATTGTTGAATTAATCATAAAATACATTGTGCAGCACTGATACATTTATAAGTGGAATTTATGAGTCTAAATGTGTAATTTATTTTTTATTATGTCAGAATGTATTTTGTCTTTGTTACTTTCAATAAATTTATAATATTTTTAAATAATATTTTGTTTTTGACTATTCAATATGCTCGCGCCCCCTCGTAGATTTGTCACTCCCCAAGGAGGGCGCAGCCCACAGTTTGAGAAACGCTGACCTAAGGTGAACATTATCAAATCTGAACTAAAACTAGACCCCTTAATACTAACGAATTTCTCCAATTATCCATTTCACATGAATGTCAGATATAACAGTAAATTTATTTCTTCTGCAGATTCATTTCAGATCGTCCCTGAGTAAATTTAATCTTGGATTTGTCATTATTTTTAAATTTCTTAATTTTACATTTTAATGACGAAGGTAAAGGGCGGATGTTGCTGAGTCCGTTCTATGAACGGGTCTTTTTAACACCGAATTATCCTCATACACTAATAAGGGCACTCATCACCCAAAGCAACTTAGGCAGCTTGCTTTGAAGACTATTAAAAAAGTCTCGTGTTACGCATTACCGGTCTACACTGATGGCAGCATGAGAGTAGGCGCTGTTTCGGGAAGTGGAATTTTCATCAAAAAGGGGAATGGTATTAGAATCTGTAAGAAAAATACTAACTTCTGCTAGTATTTCGGGCTGAAATCTTTAGCTATTGAGGAGAATTTTGAAATCTTGCTTTACTGAGAGTGTCAGTACAAATATTTGGATATTGAGTGACAGCCGAAGCTCTATTCAGTATCTATCTGAATGGTGCAAGCATGATGACAGAACAACAATAAGAATTGTCCAGCTATTAAATAGCTTAAACTTCAATGCTAAGATCCTTTTTCAGTGTATACCATCACACGTGAATGTCTACGGGAACGAGATTGCAAATATTTTGACCGTGAGAGCAGCCATAAAGATTCTACACATGGTGGCTGCCCTACTGTTCCAAAATGGCTACCC